>CM065589.1:27898966-27916854 GCA_033119425.1 Bufotes viridis
TGTCAATGGACTCTGGCATGATGAACAACCTCTCAATATTTAGTGGTCTGGTGGATAAATCTGGGATTGGCAGATACCCAGAGAACCCTACCTACCACAATGCATAGTGCCTACTGTAACATGTTGTTGATCAGGGGTAATGGTATGGGGGCTGTTTCCAAGGGTTTGAGTCTTATATGGGAAAAAAAAACATCCCTATGATCTTTGCAGTATATAGGGTTACATTTATTCAAATGGTGCAAATTTTAGCAACCCACCTCATGTAAAAACACACAAAAACATGAGGGGGGTATCCAAGGTAGTTTGTAGAATGGTATGGGATATTAAAGGGGTTATCTGAAAACTCAATGGTTGTAACCAGTGGACAACTGAAAAGAAAAACCTCTCACTTGTCCGCAGCCTCATCGTTCCCACGCTGCTGCCACATTCTAAAAATGCTTACTGTTCCTGCTGAACCAGAAGCGTCTTGGGTCTCTTGACCCGCTGCAACCAATCACTGGCCCCAGTGGTCACGTGTTAGCACGTCAACAATAGTAAAGGGCCATTCTAGCACATGTAACCACTGAGGCAAACAACTGGAGGTCATAGGACTATCCACTTTCAGTCCGGGGTAGAGATTGGAGATGGCCATCAATTGAGCAGTGGTGTTGGAAAGGGGGAACTGTGGACCGATAACTGGATATTTCTTTTCAACTGGGAACCAGTTCTGACCATTGAGGTGGTCATCTCCTAGGATGAACAGCTCCTGTAACTAAAATAGTCAGGTAAAGAAGTAGAGGCTAAGGGCGTCATTTATTAAAACAGGCATTGGATCCGTGCGGCTATGAAGAGGTGCCGGCCCCTCTACATAGCTTTGGTGTATCCAGCAACCGGTCTAAATGTAAGACAGCTTTCTTGCGGTCTTACATTTAGACCATCTTCTACACCTAAACCAGGCATAGAAAATGATAAATAAGACGAGCCTGCCGGCCTTTCCCTGCCCACTTTTTTAGACCTGGCGTGAGCAGGGAAAAGTCACAGATTGCGGCACAAATAATCTTTGCACCACAATCTGCCCTGGAAATACACCATATATAGGCATATTTCTAGATAGTAAATGATCCCCTAAGTTTTGTGCAGTGATCATGCTCTCTGCTGGTCATTAGAGATGAGCGAATCGAAGTTGACGAAGTGGAATTCGATTCGAATTTCAGGAAAAATTCGATTCACACCGAATCCGAATTTCCTCACGCTTCGTGATAACAAATGGCATTTTTTCCTAAAATGGCTGCTGCACGTGTGAGGACATGGAGCAAGGAACTCTGGGAAGGCAGGATCACCCATAATGCCATGTATGCAGCCAATCAGCAGCCAGCCAGCCCTGTGATGTCACAGCCCTATAAATAGCCTCAGCCATCTTGGATTCTGCCATTTTCTAGTGTACTTAGTGCAGGGAGAGACGTCAGCAGGCTAGAAAAAACTTCATTGACCTAAAAAAAAAGATTTACAAGTTCAGGGAAAGATTATTCAAGGTGTAGGGAAAGGATAAGGAGGAATCATTCCACAGCATTTATGTAGAGCAGGGTTCAGTCGGGGAGGTGACAGCCTGGGTAATAGCAACAATCCTATTACACCTTGCTGCACTGACTGGGGACCCAAATTGCCATTATACAGCTCTCTGCAAATAAATCAGATCGAACAAAATTTTTAAAAAAATTAGGAGAACCGGCCAAATCAAATTTTTAAAAAATTCGCTCATCTCTACTCGTCATGATCACAATGGTCAGGTACATGGTGGAGAAAAGAGGATTTATCATTATTGAAAAATTGTTGTCAACCAACTGGACATTGGGAAAACAAAATCGGTGATCCTGTGCATCTGATAAATGAGGTCCATATAACATGACAAGCCATATTCAGTTTGTGAAATAAAGAACAGCAACTTCATATCCCACTTACCCCATACTGCATAATACAATACTGATAATTGCTTGTGAGTAATCACCTACGTCCCATGAGCCATATGCCTAATTATCAATTATTAAATGGCCAATTAGCAATTACTCAAGGATGAAGGGTTATTAGAGAAATATTACAGACTTTTCTCTAAACCTCATTTTTCATGACAAATCCTGCCTCCAACCTAGCACCACACACAGTGGCGAAACTAGAAATGACTGGGCCCCACAGCAAATTTTTAAACTGGCCCCCCCACCCCCTTCACAACTCCCTCCTCCCATGCAACCCCCACTATTGTGGCTTGTGGCAGTTGCAAGAAATTCAGCCATGTTGGTTTTCTTGCTACTGCCGCAGCGATACCATCCATTTCTATGGGATCACCAGTACTCAGCGATCCTGGCTGTCACAACCAGTATCTCCATGTAGCCCTAGCCTAACAAATACCTCTCCTCTCTCAGCCGTCTTACCCTCATACCCCTGCCATGCCTTCTACTCCTTCTGGTCCGGTCCTTCTGTTTCCTGGGCAGGTGCTGCACACGTCACTTATACGCAGAGCGCCGTGCCGGCCCAGGGAACAGTGAGGACAGGACGGCAGGGCGTGCAGCGCCATATTAATCGGGCTGGAGGGCCCTTCCTTTCATGAATTAAGGAGGCCGGGTACCAATTTTACCACATGCAACAAAATCATTTAGTATTGCTTCCGAAGCCAGGAGCAGCTGCTTTCCCTGCTTCCCTGATAGATACGCCACCGATGCTGGTCTTAGGCCTAGTTCACACAACTAAAACATGCTTAAAGAAATCAGCATGGAATCCACTTTTTTTCAGCTCAAAAAAAAAACATGTTTTTATGGATGTTCACTTCAATACAAAAGTACATTTTCAGCTTGAGGTTTTTGGAGATCTGTGCCAAAAAATGCACCGAAAATGCACAAAAACTACATGGACTGACATTTATTTTAATGGGAGATTCAGTGCTGATTCTGCGCCAAGATAGGGTGCGCTGCTTCTTTTTTCCACGCTTTTTTCTGTAAAAAAAAAAAAAGGCAGGCGTCATACAGGGTATTTGATTCTTTAGCCTCTTTAGGACACAGGGCGTACAGGTACGTCCTGATGTCCTGGTATGCAGCGGGCAGTGATCGGAACCCGGTGCCTGCTCAAATCATTGAGCAGGCAGCTGGGGTCAATGCGCCGGGGGTGCCTGCTCAATGATTTGAGCAGGCACCGTGTTCCGATCACCGCCCGCCGCGTACCAGGACATCAGGGCGTACCTGTACTTGTACGCCCTGTGTCCTAAAGAAGCTAAAGAATCAAATACCCTGTATGACGCCTGCCTGGGGCAACTGTGTGATGAGGACTGTGGCATCAGATGGAAAGGGGGCCTAAAGGACAGGGCATCAGGGGGCCCACAGGACTGGAGGGGGGCGGCTAGTGCTGGCAGGGATAAGCCTGGAATGTATGGGCTCCTGATAGTGACAGGCACGGGCTCTTCATTCTGCAGCACTTCCTGTCACTATTCAGTCTCCCCTCTCCCTTCTGTTACTACCGACTACAAAGCAGTCTCTCTAGCAGAAGCTGGGTTGTACCAATAGGAGAGGGAGGGGAGACAGGATCTCCCTGTAGCACACTGTACTGAGCCCTGGCTGCACTAAGCAGCCAGGCTCCTCTATTAATGGTCTGTGCTGATGGGCGGGGCTTAGCTCCCTGCTCTGCTACAAGGACATTCTAGAGCAGTGAAGTGAGTGTAGAGGGGGTGTGGCCAGTCTGAGACTGTTTACTACTGCTCCGGGCCCCTTGTCAGCCCGGGCCCTGAAGCAGCTGCTTCACCTGCTTCCCTGGTAGGTACACCACTGACCACACATTTACCGAACTCCAGATTACGACAAAGACTATACTATATATTACAGTATATACTGTATGTTATTATAGAACCATGGACCTGGGACATGGCAATCATCTATATCAAAAAGGAAAAAGTATGTGATCACTAATTGCCCCGAGCTTGGCCCTTGAGATCTGAGACCATGATGCAATACTGAACAGTAGTTGCACATAAACATGGTACTCTCTAAATACTTTTTTATACTATTTGGCTGTATCTAGGTGAAAAACTATGGCACTCCCTGATTGACTTTAAAAAAAAACATTATTCTACTATATATAAGCTTGGTGTGGCTCTATCTGACTACTCTACATGGGTCAATTTAAAAAACAATACCGAACAACCCCTTTAAGGTACGGATTCTGCAAAGTCTCTTACTTTGACCTATAGTAGACCTTCAAAGACAGAAAAAAAAATTAATTCCCCTTTTGTGAGAGACAAGAGGGAAAAATTGAGCCATAGGAGACCTCAGAGTGTCATACACATACACTCCAGGTCAATTGGAGCCCTTTCAATTTAGGTAGAACCCGATCAGGCCACATTATTTCCGAATAGAATTTTAAGCGATTTACTCACCTCTTTTCATGACCTTCACCCTGGCCATGTTTTCTTAATTCTGCCCTTGTCTTGCCGTTTGACTTCTCTTCCAGTGTCATGCCTTCAGCAAGCGTATTTGTTAATTTATGTATAGTTTTCATGCATATTCAATATATGTGTAGTGTACGGGAGCTGTAATGCCCGTCACTACAGAAGGGTCACTGGTGTGCTGTCGTTTCCCCTTTATTTATGGGGAGGTTGGTATAAAATAATCTTCAGATGTAATGTTATGTTATGTACTTCCCTGTTACTGTGAGTATTGCATGTGCAGGCCTGCTAGGGATTTCATTCCAGCTCTAGTCACTAGAGGGAGCTAGGGAGCCCTAGGTTATATAAGGCCCAGTCAGGGAAGGCACAGGGAGTCTAAGCTCAGGCCCTGAGCCTGTAGCAGTTGAAGCCCAGGCCTTGAGCCTGTAAGTTAAGCCCAGGCCATGAGCCTGTGAAGGTGTTCAGAGTTCAGGCCCTGCGCCTGTTGAAGTCAGCCCAGGCCCTATAGCCTGAGAGGGTCCAGCCTAGGAAGATTCATTCCCTGGGAGGAGCAGTCCAGACCCTAGGACTAGTGGAGATGTGTTGCCTCCTTAGTCGAGCTGCAAACAGGAGAAGGATTCCTGCAGGAGCATTTCTGGTCACCAGCCTGAGGAGCTGAGGGAAGGCAGAGCAGCAACCAAGACAGCAAGAGGTACTATAAGTCCCAGAGGAGGTACTTAATCTAATCCCAAGGATATAAGCCGAGAGAGGGCATTCGGGCCTTGGAAGATAGTGTCTACATTTCCAGGATCAGACAGGTAGAGAGTGCAAGCCGCCTGTACTGCAAGAGTCCTGTGTGTTAACCCTCTGTATTTACCTTGCTACATATCGCCTGCCACTGAATGTACTGTAACTTGAGGCTTAATGTAAACCAACCATCTTCTAAGGAACTGCGCTTCCATCTATGTCCGTGTATGATAACCATCACAGTACTTTAGTAAAGTTCAAGTTCTGTTTTATCATAACGTGGTTCCTCAGTTATTCCTACTATCAGCAAACGGTGTGCCACCGTTAATTGGCACTGGCGTCACGAACTCTATCTACAACTACCTGCCAGAGAGTCAGCCTGTCTCGGGTTAGTGGTCACCATTGCACTACCTCACCCAAGAACACTATTAACCCTAACTTGAGTACGCTGCACCTCTCTTTTGGCGTCACGAACAGGATTCGCATGCTTATTAGTGCAAGAAGCGTGAACTTTGTGCCTTATCCATTTTGCCCTGTGACCAATGTGACAAATTGCCTGTTTATTTGAAGTGGACTTTGTGGACTTAAAAACGTACAGAAAAGTGTGCTTAAAACCTCCAAAAAACGAAGTGCAGTGTTGCACTATTTAGAGGAAGAAAATCGCCGCATCAGGGTGCATTTTTGTGGACTTTTGTGCTGTTTTACTACCGCGGCTTGCTGTCAGTGAATAGCCGCATCATGGCGCCCAAGATACGCCGGCGCCATTGGACTTCTTCCATGCGCCATCACTATCCTCAGTGGCGTGAATATTTGGCGCCAAAACCCTCCAGGAGGGAGGAGAAAACCGCCCTGGGATGCCGCCCCTGGATGTGGATTACAGTGTGAGCACCGCCTACCCTATTGCGAGAGAACCTAGGGGCGGGCCTGATGATGGGCAAGGAAACCCGAGTCCAGGGGAGTGGCCAGAGAACTGTTCCCGGAGAGCACAAGTGTTGGAGTCGGCTAGACCAAAGATGGCGAGATTTGCAGAGAAGGCGCCGGGCCTGGAGCCCATATCCGAGGCTGAAGAGATGCCAGCCTATAGTCCGGAGCGATAGAGAGCGCCCGCTCCCGATTTGAGTGGCCCCCGACACTGGGTGTGAAGTCGGACGAAGGATCCGACAGGCCTCCAGCACTATGGACTAAATTAATGGCGGAGGTACGTGCGGCCGCAGTAAAAAGACTGTCAAGCAGAAAATTTACTTCGAGGAACTAGCTAAGACAGTGCTAGACAAGCACGCCCATACGCAACTCCGCCTGGAACGGCGGACGGGCGTGGTGCTTACCTTTGACAAGAACCGTGGGCTTTGGGTTCATCAGAGATTATGTCACCGGTCGGGACCTGTATGTTAACCGGAGGTCAGTGAAGAGGAGCTACCTGCCGGAATACCTCCACAACCTGCGCGACGGGGAAGAGATTGAGTTTACCTCGCGGAGGGCCTGCGAGGCCCATATGCTACTGCGGTGACCCGTCCAGGACCAGTACCCGAAAACTGGGAGGAGGCAGAAGAACGACCAGAGACCGAAGACCCGTCGGGCCGATCCGGAACACCTATCAAGAGAAGGGTTCCTTCTTAGGCCCGAATATCTTCTGGCAGCCGACCGTCTTGGACAAGCCTGTAAGTCCATATCCTTCTCCAGAGTTGCCACGCAGGGAGAAAACGGCGGCAGATTGGGCGCGGATGGCCCAGTTTGGTGAGGCCCTAGATAGTCTGCGGGAGAACCGTAAAGAGGAGACGCCTCCTGAACCTGCTGCAGGGGTACCGGAGTCCAGCAGTGAGATCGCCGCCGTGGAAGAGCGGATCAGCAAATTGCAAGCATACCTGGATGGCCTGCGTTCAGTGGCAAGTTCCAGGACCGCATCGCAGCAGCCCAGCAGTGGTGAGTCAACTGTGCCCCTGTGTGTTCTGAACCTGTAACCCAAGGTCCTATCATCAATAATGAGCAGCCCAAAATTAAGAGGAAAGCAGATAAGCTCACATATGCCAGGAGCCGAGTCCGCCTTGACGGGAGCATTATGTCCCGGCCAGAGGAAGTATCTACCCCAGCGCCGGCCAGTGTCCCGATACCTGCAGCTCCTGTGAATCCTCAGCCCAGCGGGCCAGTGAGATGGATAGGCCCAGTCCCAGTGATGATTCCGGCCCATTCTGTCTGGTGGGCCCAACCTTCAAGTCTCCCTGGTACATGGCCCAGGCTGCGGGCAGAACCGGGCTGCACTACATCTGATGAGCAAGGCTCTTATGACACTTACCTGTGAGTAGGCCTGCTAGGCCATTTTTGTATAACCTCACAGAGACATCTCCTTTGTTGCAGGAACTGTCCCTTTAAGTTTGCCAGACTGGTGGAGCTTGCTGCCAGTTCCCCACGGCCGGTGGCATTTTTGTGAAGATAAGTCGCCACTGTGAACCACTGCTCCCAGTCTGCCCTGTTTGGTTTCCGGGACATCCTGCCTGCTTTGAAAAAACAATCACAATCCAAGTTGTGCTTTTATTTGCACCTTTTCCCCTTTTAACCCCCATTTCAGGTTGAAAGGGAACCTTATGTCAGCACTTTTAGGGTACGCAGGACTTGCCAGGATAACATGGCCCTGGTATTGTCAGAGTCCTGTGATGTCAATAGTATGTGTATTGCTGACCGTATTTATTGCAGGTTTTATATTCAAGCCAATGTGCCCAGAGATGGACTCCCCATGTGCGAGCCTCTGTGATCTTTATTTCCATGGACTCCCTGAGTGTGAGCCAAAATTTATAATATTTTATTATGGACTTCAGGGGTGTGGAATTCCTATCGCCCGACGCCCGGGACATGCAGTTCCGGGCGCCGGGCAAGTACTTTAAACAGTTGTTTAGCCCTGTGCGGGCAAGTAGCAGGGACATGTGGTTAGACAGTAATAGGAGCGGTCATATGCGAGCTGACCGCTCCTATCTGTGTCAGCCTGCCCCTGCATCGTGCATATGACCCGTACATAGCACTTCCTGCAGGCGGCCCCTGCTCCTCCCGGCTCCTGTATCGAAGTCTCCTCCCACCTGCCAGCACGGAGCGCACAGTAAGTCAGCACATCGTCTCCAGAGACAAGATGGGAGAAGAAGAGTGAGACCCCACGGCCCCCTGCAGATGAGCGTTCCTCCCGGAGCCTGTCCACATCGCAGCTCCCGAGTCCCGGCTTAGCGCTGACTGGGGTCACATAGCATTATACTGATTTATGATGCTATGTAACCCTTACAGCTCTGGAATGTGTTGGATAACACTGACAGCATTATGTCAGCGTTATCCAATACATTCCAGAACTGTAAGGGTTACATAGCATCATAAATCAGTATAATGCTATGTGACCCCAGTCAATAGTTGCAGGTCAGGCTGGGAGCTCAGTTGACAGACTCTGGGAGAAACGCTCATCTGCAGGGGTGTCAGAAATAAAGGTAGTGCTGTCTGTCTTCTGAGGCTCTGGCCCTGCCTGCAATCTGCACTGCAGGTGGCACTTTATAAACTATAACGTCTCCCTGTTGCCCCCGCACAGTATAACGTCACCCTGTGGCCCCCGCCCCCGCACAGTATAACGTCACCCTGTGGCCCCTGCCCCCATACAGTATAACGTCACCCTGTGGCCCCCGCCCCCATACAGTATAACGTCTCCCTGTGGCCCCCGCCCCCATACAGTATAACGTCACCTTGGGGCTGCCCCCGCACAGTATAACGTCACCCTGTGGCCCCCGCCCCCATACAGTATAACGTCACCCTGTGGCCCCCGCCTCCATACAGCATAACGTCACCCTGTGGCCCCCGCCCCATACAGTATAACGTCTCTCTGTGGCCCCCGCCCCATACAGTATAACGTCTCCCTGTGGCCCCCACCCCCATACAGCATAACGTCTCCTTGTGGCCCCCACCCCCATACAGCATAACGTCTCCTTGTGGCCCCTGCCCCATACAGTATGACGTCTCCTTGTGGCCCCTGCCCCATACAGGATAACGTCTCCTTGTGGCCCCTGCCCCATACAGCATAACGTCTCCTTGTGGCCCCTGCCCCATACAGCATAACGTCTCCTTGTGGCCCCTGCCCCATACAGCATAACGTCTCCTTGTGGCCCCCATACAGTATACCGTTAGTAAAAGTTCAGGACAAGTAGATGGTCATGAGGGACAAGTAGATTGAGCCCCCACTTTAGTCCTTCGACAAGTAGTTTTTTTTTTAAATTTCCACACCCCTGGGACTTATATAATGTCATGGACTATCCTGGTTCATTAATATCCGCTGTGCCAGGTCAGCGCCCCAGTTCCATTCACTATCCTGAGAGAAGAGAACGACGCCCCTTGTCACCGCACTTCACCCTTGCCAATTGGACCTGATATGAATATCTATGCAGATGATGCTGATATATATGAATATGTATGCCTGCATGTGTCTTTTTTCTATTTCAGGTGAAAATTCCAGTTGGGCGGGCCCTGTTGGAGTACGAGGTCGTACTCAGCTTAAAGCAGCGGGGTATGTAGTGTACGGGAGCTGTAATGCCCGTCACTACAGAAGGGTCACTGGTGTGCTGTCGTTTCCCCTTTATTTATGGGGAGGTTGGTATAAAATAATCTTCAGATGTAATGTAATGTTATGTACTTCCCTGTTACTGTGAGTATTACATGTACAGGCCTGCTAGGGATTTCATTCCAGCTCTAGTCACTAGAGGGAGCTAGGGAGCCCTAGGTTATATAAGGCCCAGTCAGGGAAGGCACAGGGAGTCTAAGCTCAGGCCCTGAGCCTGTAGCAGTTGAAGCCCAGGCCTTGAGCCTGTAAAGTTAAGCCCAGGCCATGAGCCTGTGAAGTTCTAGCTCAGGCCTTGCGCCTGTTGAAGTCAGCCCAGGCCCTATAGCCTGAGAGGGTCCAGCCTAGGAAGATTCATTCCCTGGGAGGAGCAGTCCAGACCCTAGGACTAGTGGAGATGTGTTGCCTCCTTAGTCGAGCTGCAAACAGGAGAAGGATTCCTGCAGGAGCATTTCTGGTCACCAGCCTGAGGAGCTGAGGGAAGGCAGAGCAGCAACCAAGACAGCAAGAGGTACTATAAGTCCCAGAGGAGGTACTTAATCTAATCCCAAGGATATAAGCCGAGAGAGGGCATTCGGGCCTTGGAAGATAGTGTCTACATTTCCAGGATCAGACAGGTAGAGAGTGCAAGCCGCCTGTACTGCAAGAGTCCTGTGTGTTAACCCTCTGTATTTACCTTGCTACATATCGCCTGCCACTGAATGTACTGTAACTTGAGGCTTAATGTAAACCAACCATCTTCTAAGGAACTGCGCTTCCATCTATGTCCGTGTATCATAACCATCAAGTACTTCAGTAAAGTTCAAGTTCTGTTTTATCATAACGGTGTTCCTCAGTTATTCCTACTATCAGCAAACAGTGTGCCACCGTTAATTGGCACTGGCGTCACGAACTCTATCTACAACTACCTGCCAGAGAGTCAGCCTGTCTCGGGTTAGTGGTCACCATTGCACTACCTCACCCAAGAACACTATTAACCCTAACTTGAGTACGCTGCATATGTTCTGTATAATTCTCTATTAGTTGTGTAACAGCACCATCTAGTGGCCGTTTCCATACATTGCAGCTATTCACATTAGAAGTTTTGGTCTACTTCAGCTCCCATACCTTAGTGACATCATCATCCCTGCACACAGCAGCCATTTTCCTCATTCACAGTCATCCCTGCCAGAGGTAGCACATGGTCTGGAAGCCTCTGGAGTCATTCTCCACATCTAAGCCACAGTAGCATCGCTGGTAGGCCACATTTCAGTCTGTTTGTATATTGTATTTGCATGTCTTTTCTCCTGTTCCTGTATAGCAGCTCTAGTTAGCAGCTATGTAGTGTACGGGAGTTGTAATTCCCAAAACTACAGAAGGGTCACTTGCGTGCTGTCGTTCCCCTCAATTATGGGGAGGTTGGTGTAAAAAACATCTTCATGTAATACAATGCTTATATTTCCCTGTTACTGTGATATTGCCATGTGCAGGCCTGCTAGGGATGTCATTCCAGCTCCAGGTCAGTAGAAGGAGCTAGGGAGCCCTAGGTATATATAGGCCCAGTCAGGGGAAGGAAAGGCAGTCTGAGTCTCAGTCTAAGTCCAGCGCAGGCCATGAGCCTGTGAAGGCAAGGCCCAGGCCTTGGGCCTGTTGAAGTCAGCCCAGGCCCTGTGGCCTGAGAGGGTCCAACCTAGGAAGATTCATGCCCTAGGAGGAGCAGTCCAGACCCTAGAACTAGTGGAGAAGTGTTGCCTCCTTAGTCAAGCTGCATACACGACAAGTATCCCTGGAGAGAGAGAACAGTTGCCTGAAGTGTATTGCTGCATTCAGAGTAAGATGAAAGCCCCGATCTTAGAAGGCCTGTCTTGAAGATAGCCTTTGGGACTGTGATTAATATTTTGAACCACTACTGTGACTGTATTGTAACGTGTGGAACATTCTGGAACTGTACTTACTGACTGTTCATCTATCTTCAACTACGTTCAGTAAAGTTATCCTGTTATTCAAGTATAAGGATTCCTCAATTATTCCACCTGTCACTACACGGTGTGCCACCGTTCAATTGGCACTGGCATCACGACATTCATCACCTGCCTGTTCCAGTGCTGACCCGATTGAAGAGGACAGTCAGTCCCAGGTTAGTGGGTTGCCCTGCACTACAAATCCTAGCATACCTAAAGCTACACTACTGACCCCCTGGGACACTGCATCGCTCTTTTTGGCGTCACGAATAGGATTGCATGCTTCTGGAGTGCAGAGGAGTGTGAACTGTGTGCTTTAACTATTCCACCACCGTATTGCAAGGACTGTACCCTTTATTTTCAAGCCTGTGGATTACAATTGTGCCTGGGAGGAATTGGAGGCGCTGTGCTGTGTTGCGCTACCCCCAGAGAGAAATTTGTGCTTGTAGATTGCAATTTGTGGACTTTTTGCCATCCTGCTTGCAGTGAATGGCTGCATCATGGTGCCCAAGATGGCCGCCGGCGCCGTTAGACTTCTTCCTGCGCCATCACTGTCCTCAGTGGTGCGAAGATTTGGCGCCAAGACCCGCCAAGAGGGAGGAGGAAACTGCCGGGGGATACCGCCTACCTTTGCGGATTATAATATGAAAGCCCCCTTTACATATACTAGAATACCTAGGGGGCATGCCAGCAGTGATGGGGAGGAGCCTGCAGCAACAGTGGCTCACCCTGCTCCGCGATTTCCTGCCTGAGCCAGAGGGATCCGGATCCTTAGGAGCAGCGATGGAGGCGACCCCAGGAGCAACTCGTGAGTGCCATGCGCCTCCTACTTCTGCCCCAAGTGAAGTGGCCCAGTCCTGCCCATGGCCACAGGCCAAACCTTGCCATTTTCACCGGCCGCGGGAAGGCTTTCTCCCACGGAACCCTGCGTGGTCGGCTCTGATGGCAGAGATTCGCGTGGCGGCAACTCTGAAGACCACCACCAAGAAGAAATACTTTGAGGAGGTAACCAAACGCATCTTTGAAGACTCCGGTCAGGGCAAACCCCAGTTAGAGCGCCGCACAGTTGTGCTTGAATTTGATAAGACCCGGGGGTTCGGGTTTATCCAAGAGACTGGCACCAACCGCGATTATTATGTAAATCGCCGGTCTGTTAAGCGGAGTTACCTACCGGAGAGACTGCATAATCTAGCAGTGGGTGAGCGGGTGGAGTTCACTCCCGCAGAGGGCCTGCGAGGCCCATATGCCACCGCGGTGACCCGTCCAGGACCAGTACCGGAAAACTGGGAGGAGGCAGAGGATCTGGCGGAGACAGAAGACCCGCTGGGGCCAATCCGAAATACTTATCAGGAGAAGGGCTCCTTCTTAGGCCCGAACATCTTCTGGCAGCCGACCGTCTTGGACAAGCCTGCAAGTCCATATCCTTCCCCAGAGTTGCCACGACGGGAGAAAACAGCGGCAGATTGGGCACGGATGGCCCAGTTTGGTGAGGCCCTGGATAACCTGCGGGGGAACCATAGAGAGGAGACGTCCCCTGAGCCTGCTGAAAATGCACCGGAATCCAGCAGTGAGATCGCCGCCCCGGAGGAACGGATCACCAAGCTGCAAGTATACCTGGATGGCCTGCGTCAAGTGGCAAGTTCCAGAGCAGCATCGCAGCAGGCCAACCGTGGTGAGTCACCTGTGCCCCCTGTACAGCCTGAACCCGTAGCCCGAGGTCCTACCACTAGCGCTGAGCCACCCAAAGTCAGTGTAAAAATGGACAAACTGACATATGCCAGGAGCCGAGTCCGTCTTGACGGGACGCCCTTATCCCGGCCAGTGGAAGTGTCTGCCCCAGTGCCGGTCCGCGTCCCGAGACCAGCCACTCCTGCGAATCCTCAGCCCAGTGGGCCAATGAGATGGATAGGCCCAGTTCCAGTGATGATTCCGGCCCATTCTGTCTGGTGGGCACAGCCTTCAGGTGTCCCTGGTACATGACCCAGGTTGCGGGCAGTACCGGGCTGCACCACATCTGATGAGCAAGGCTCTTATAACACCTACCTGTGAGCAGGCCTGCTAGGCCATTTTACTGAAACCTCACAGGGACATTATACTTGTTGCAGGAGCTGTTCCTTATGTTGACAGGCTGGTGGAGCTTGCTGCCAGTTCCCCACGGCCGGTGGCATGTTTGTGAAAATTAAGTTGCCACTGTGGAACCACTGCTCCCAGCCTGCCCTTACTATTTCCGGGACACCCTGCCTGCTTTGAAGACAATCTTATTCATCCAAGTTGTGCTCTATTTTTGCACCTTTTCCCCTTTTTAACCCCCATTTCAGGTTGAAAAGGAGTTTCTATGTCAGCACTTAAAGGGTGAGTAGGACTTGCCAGGATAATGTATCCTTGGTATTGTCAGAGTCCTGTATTGTCAGTATTATGTGTGTGCTGCTGACCATATCTATTACAATTTTATTCAAGTCAAGGTGCCCAGAGATGGACTCCCTAGGGTGCGAGCCTCTGTGATATTTATTAACATGGACTCCATAAGTGTGAACCAAGTCTTATAATGTGTCATTGTGGACTCTTACACAGTCATGGACTATCCTGGTATTCCTTAACATCCGCTGTGCCAGGTCAGCGCCCCAGTTCCATTCATTATCCTGAAGGAAGAGAACGACGCCCCTTGTCACCACACTTCACCTTTGCCAACGGACCTGATATGAATGTATATGCAGATGAATTATGGATATGTGTGCCTGCATGTTTCTTTTCTATTTCAGGTGAAAATTCCAGTTGGGCGGGCTCTGATGGAGTACGAGGTCGTACTCAGCTTAAAGCAGCGGGGTATGTAGTGTACGGGAGTTGTAATGCCCGTCACTACAGAAGGGTCACTTGAGTGCTGTCGTTCCCCTCAATTATCGGGAGGTTGGTGTTAAAAACATCTTCATGTAATACAATGCTTATATTTCCCTGTTACTGTGATATTGCCATGTGCAGGCCTGCTAGGGATGTCATTCCAGCTCTTAGGCACTAGAGGGAGCTAGGGAGCCCTAGTTATATATAGCCCCAGTCAGGGGAAGGAAAGGCAGTCTGAGTCTAAGTCTAAGTCCAGCCCAGGCCATGAGCCTGTGAAGTCTAAGGCCAGGCCTTGTGCCTGTTGAAGTCAGCCCAGGCCCTGTGGCCTGAGAGGGTCCAACCTAGGAAGATTCATGCCCTAGGAGGAGCAGTCCAGACCCTAGAACTAGTGGAGAAGTGTTGCCTCCTTAGTCAAGCTGCATACAGGACAAGTATCCCTGGAGAGAGAGAACAGTTGCCTGAAGTGTATTGCTGCATTCAGAGTAAGATGAAAGCCCCGATCTTAGAAGGCCTGTCTTGAAGATAGCTTTTGGGACTGTGATTAATATCTTGAACCACTGCTGTGACTGTATTGTAACGTGTGGAATATTCTGGAACTGTACTTATTGACTGTTCATCTATCTTCAACTACGTTCAGTAAAGTTATCCTGTTATTCAAATATAAGGATTCCTCAATTTTTCCACCTGTCACTACACGATGTGCCACTGTTCAATTGGCACTGGCGTCACGACATTCATCACCTGCCTGTTCCAGTGCTGACCCGATTGAAGACGACAGTCGGTCCCAGGTTAGTGGGTTGCCCTGCACTACAAAGCCCAGCATACCTAAAGCTACACTACTGACCCCCTGGGACACTGCAGCTAGGGACTATCCTTGTTATGCAGATAGGATAACATGCTCATGGTTAGATCTACATCTGTGTTTATATGTGCATTGCTATGCACTGTAATGTTATGATATGCATTGTCATATGTCAGACCCCTTTAGTCAGTGCATTATTTTTTCTGTTCCCCAGGTTTACCGCACGCTCACATGCGCATTTACATCCTTGCAATAAAGATAAAGTTGGACGATACATTGTCAATTCATTGCTGGGATAAGCTTTAGCTGTATGTTGAGCTATGTACCTTCACACATAAGGAGGACAGAACTTCCAGTATTTATCTACTGGTTCTGGTCACTACTCCTTGCCTCATCATCTAGCTTATCTATTCATTGCCTTCCTTCTGGTGTTGACCCTTAGCACCATTCCTGACCACGTTCCATCTTCTTACAGCACACCTGGTGTCACGAGGGTGTCAGGAGCCACGTCTGACTCCATTATACCCAGGGTCAGAAAGTCGCAGCGGGTGGCTGCGCTCTATGTCTAAAGATCATGCTGTTACTTAATGGTAGCTTTCTGTGTTTGCCTTGCAATCCTTTTTGTCTCACTCAGGGATCCGTAGCTTCTTCTCCCCAGCTGTTTCTTGTCCGCCACTCCCAACCTCCTTATATTTCCCCTTCCCACTTCTCTGGTTGCCAGATATAGAGCTTCCTGCCTGGACTTCTATACTGACCCACTGGAGCTGTGTTGCTGTTGTTCCTGGTTGTCGTACCAGAGCGTTACCCTCCGGATCCCTGTTGGGCTTTGGTTGTCCGCTGTTGTCGCCCACCTGGGCTTATATATTTTGTCTGTACTGTCTGTCCTCTCCATGGTGTTTTCCTTAGTTAGTGGTGAGGACTAGTGCTCCCACCGCCCTATTCACTACTTAGGGCTCATCTTAAGGAAAGCCAGGGTTTAGGCACGTGATCGGCGTACGGGTGAAAACCCATCTAGGGACATCAGGGCAGTCAGGTGCCAGCTTCTGGGTGAGTTAGGGGTCACCACCTTTCCCTCTCCCTTGGACAGGGCTTTCCCTTTTCCCTCCCTTTGCGTCACACGTCCTGATCGGCACGCGGTCGTGATACCTGGGGACCGAGACTTGGGAATCTGGCCAGGAAGTCCATACCTCCTTACAGGGTTAAGGATGAAGAACATGGAAGCTCCTTAGCCTAAGCACAATACTAAGGGTCCACTTAAATTGCGAGGAACATAACCAGATGAAGGGTGGAATTCTCTTATAGGTTTTTCTCTCCATTTCTAGCATTTTCGACACAATCCATTTGTTAAACAAAAAAACCCTCTTACCTGCTGCCATGTAAAGCTGCTGATTGATCCGATTAATTATTCATCAGCACGGGGAATTGTTCACAATGTAACAGTCCGGAAACTAATGAGGAAGAAACGCTAAGATTGTATTCTAATAGTTGGAGCAAAAACAAAGTACCGTGGTTATATTTTATCTAAGTGGTCAGCCTTGTGACATATCCCAAATCACTTCACCCATGACACGTGATATCGATCACTGACATACAACGAGCTGCCACACAAACAAGGACATTACGACATACAGTGCTAAACCTATAATCAACCTACTGCTCTAGGGAAATAACAAGGTGAAAGGATGATGTTACTCGAGCATCTAAAAGATGTGCAGTGTGCCATCTCACCACGTACAAATGTAGGAAAAATGAACGTGAAACTTAATAGGTTAGATAAATAATTGCAGCCAACTAAAATTCGACTTTTAAAGGCTTTTGTTGCTAGTGTCAGTTTAAAGAGACCCTATCATCCCAGAAATTTTAAGGTAGGGTTGATCCTGCTAAATAAAATGATACCTGTCTTGTGAAAATCGGTTGACTTTTATAATTTATGTGAATTAGGGCTGTAGACCAACAAGGGGACGGACTTGGTCCTTCAGTGCACCTTATCCCCAGTGCATTTCCAGTGCTGGCTACACCCCTTGGTACGCTAAAGCTCTCACTTGTAAAAAGAATATAAGTCTTTTTTTCCCGGGAACGCCACAACCAATTTTCACAGCAAGATCAACCCTACCAGACAGTATACCTGGTGTTGTATGGGTTGATCTTGCTGAGTGGTGCTCTTTGAGGTTTACTGAGACAGTGCACTAATGTTTGCTAGATCTGTAATTTTTCACATTTTTTTCGGAGTACTAAAATAAAGACTTCATTTATTTGTCCAGAAACAACGCCACTCTGGTCTATTCATTGTGTCCACTATTGCAGCCCAATCCTAATTCACTGATATACATTTTGTACAATTGTAACAGTAACAGATTTTCACTTGCACAAGAGTGTTGTGGGTCCATGTTAGAGCCATAATAAAGAGCACATGTACTTTTTTGTGGGCCGTATTGTAACTCTTTATTAATCCAATTAATTTATTGACTAATTATTTCCAAAAATTCTTCCATGTTCCTTTGGAACTATTTCATTGCAATATGGAGAAACCATTCGCCAGAACCTCCGTAAAGTATCATGAAGCCATAGGGACTGCATATGCATCCATACAGCCTTCTAATAACCAGCTTC
>CM065589.1:27917354-27935221 GCA_033119425.1 Bufotes viridis
GGAGCCCCATTTCCTTACTGCAACATACAACCAAAAACATGGAGTATATACCATAGATAACTATTTACAATTATTGCAGATACTCCCACGTCTGGGGTACTGCAGTAGTCGGGCTGCCTTTGGTGTTATAAGTGCTGTATGGGTGCAAGGCCGGAGATGTGGGTGCAGTGGCCAGCGAACGGTTCGGGAGTCAGTAACCAGGCTAGTTTTACAAAATAGACAAGTCTCTTTTTTCTAAAGTGCAGAATGGGAGTTGTAGTACATCTCAGAACACACTTCCAAACAATTCACAGTGCAGATTTTCACAGCTAGCGATGTATGAATATAAGCAAGATAGGGGGTTGTAGTACTTCTTCCCTCTAACGCTCCAAAGTCTCTCTCTGCAGAATCTAAGGCTGACGGTAAGGTTCCTGCAAAACTAGTCTGTAAATTCCAGGCTGAAGGACACAAATACGACTGGCCTGGTCCATGTCAAAGTGTGGAAGGGTGTATTAGCAATGTCCCTTTCACCGCAGTAAAGTCTTTGTAAGTTTTAAATTGTGAATACCTCGCTGCCTGATTCCAGTGCTCGGCCATGGGGACAAAAGTCCTGCATGCACTACTTTTGTCTCCGCTCCAAAATCATCTTCTGAGCGGACACCTAATGGGCCCCATTATAGTCTATGGGGTCCTTAGGCTCCGTTCGGCTCAGTTATGTGCCAAATCCGTCCTTTCCGTTCTCCTGCTCCTAAACGCAGCAGGAAAACTGAAAGGCTGAACGGTGATGTGAACGAGCCCTTATGTAAAAAAATTGGAAATCATATTCTGCTCTGTATTTTAAGGCCGCAGCTTAGACTGAATGATTGTATTTAAATGAGTCTCATTTTAATTAAATATGTACCAGTAATTACTCCACAGCCTCCATTGTGCATTTGGTACCTCGTTTGGGTATAAAAGTAAATCGTTTTTATAGGTATTTGGCTATATAGGCACAGACCATGTAGGTCCCAAAGCACATCATAGACGTGAACATATTTCTACATCCGTCCTGCATTGCATCAACCAAATCCTCACGACCTGCCAGTGGTCAGGTTAGAGAAATGGAGCTCATCGCCTATTTTGTGAAACACTCCAGTGCAGTCCAGTACAGGGCCTGGTGCAAGAAGGTGGGTTGGGAGGAGGATACAAACGTAGGAGTCCTGCCAAATGCCAAAGGTCCCTCTACCACATAAGTACTGCAAATGGAACATGATAATGTGGGATCCTGTTACAGATTTTGCATTGAGATCCAGAAACTTCATCTTACCCAGGGGTGTAACTACCATAGCGGCAGACCATGCGACTGCTATGGGGCCCAGGGCAAGAGGGGGTCCAGTCTTAGTTGGGACTATCTCCTTTTCTACTGGAGGCGAAAACTTGGTCAGGACTCTACCCACTAAAGGAACTACTTTTAGCAAACGAGGCTTTGGAAAAATGGCCCAAGGGTTCAGGCAGAAACCCTTCTGTCCTGTGTGGGGGGCCCGGTTTGATCCTTGCTATGGGGCCCTAACTTCTCTTTGTACCCCACTAATCTTACCCCATTTTCTTATGTTATGCCCCACCCCAAAATTCTTCCCTGCAGTTTCCTTTAGGCCCCTTTCACACGGGCAAGTTTTCCGCGCGGGTGCAATGCGTGAGGAGGACGCATTGCACCCGCACTGAATCCTGACCCATTCACTTCTATGGTGCTATGCACATGAGCGGTGATTTTCACGCATCACTTCTGCGTTGCGTGAAAATCGCAGCATGTTCTATATTCTGCGATTTTCACGCAACGCAGGCCCCATAGAAGTGAATGGGGATGCGGGAAAATCGCAAGCCTCCGCAATCATGTGCGGATGCGTTGCGATTTTCCCGCATGGTTGCTAGGATACGATCGGGATGGGGACCCGATCGTTATTATTTTCCTTTACATCATCCAACATGGATGAAGGACCTGCCGTGATGTCACAGGATCACATGGGTCACATGGTCCACTCAAATGCTTCTATGATTGGACCATGTGACCCTGTGACGTCACCACAGGTCCTCAAGCATCCAAACCATCAAGAGAGAAGACGTTCTGGGGCTCTGCGCGTACAATGGGAGAAGGTAAGTTAACTCTTTATTATTTTTAACCCTCTAAAGCCCGGGGAACATTGCATTCTGTAATTAGAATGCGATTATTTTCCCTTATAACTATGTTATAAAGGAAAATAATTACACATACAGAATACTCATCCCGAAACCAGACTTCAGTGATGAAGTCTGACTTCGGGTCTGGGTACCAAGCATGCGGATTTTTTCACGCGCGTGCTAAACGCACTACAAACGTTAGCACACGCGCGGAAAAATCGCGGCGATTCCCGCAACGCACCCGCCTCTTGTCCGGCCGTCAAACATGACGCCCGTGTGCAAGAGGCCTTAGTGTTATTTTCATAAACTGCCCATCTTAGGCCTCCTGTAACATTTTGTTTGGGATCCAGTGATCACCAAATGGTCAATCTTGATTTTCAGTTCCTCGCTCTATGTCTCTTTTAGGTTTTTCATCCTTCTTTTTGTGTTTTGTACCCCAATATACTTCAGATTACAGATACATAGTAACCAAGGTTAAAGGTACCTCTACACAAGCCGATTATCATGTACATTATCGGTGAATTCAGCAAAACTACGTGATTACTGAGCAGTGTAAAGCAGTGAACTGAACGACAGAGCGACAACCAACAATCAGTATATTTCTTGTTGGTCCAATCGTTTGTGTGGGCACAAAAATCATCATTGGACGTTAACGATTCATACGAATCGTTCACTGGACGCACGATTACAGACGATTCATTTGTCCACAACATAATGCAACAGTCTGCTTTACAAATGATTAGTGTAATTTTTATCGCGAATATCGGCACTTCGAGAATTCGCGAATATTTTGGATATAGAACGAATATTCGTGTTTTTTTTGTGAGAAGGCTGCAATATTGTAGTCTGTAGTGAATTAGAATATTTTTCATTATTTCATTTATTTTCTCTTATACGAAAAATCGGCAATGTAATATTCGCGTAAGGCTAACCTAGAATATGGTGCTATATATTCGTTTTTTAGAATATGTCATTTTTTTCCATCTGAAGTCATGATTCCTCCCTGCTTAAGTTGCTTTTGGGCCAATGACAGTTCACATTAAATTGGAAAAAATGACAAATATTCTAAAAAACAAATATATAGCACTATATTCTATAGTGGTATATATTCGTGTTTTAGAATATTCGCATTATGCAAATATTACATTGCCGATTTTTCTCAATCAATTGAATAAGCTTGAGTACGAATAAACGCGAATTCAAATATTGCCCCTACCGCTCATCACTACAAACGATGGAATATGCGATCGAAATTAAGATTTTGTGAACGATAATTGGTGCATCTAAAGGGTCATTGTTGAAACGTTCATCACTCAATCACACCGATATTTCGCCTCTTGTACAGTTACCTAAATAACCCACTTATCCATTAAAGGTCAATCTAACTGGCTCAGATCCAGTAAAAAGCCAAATTTGACACACGTGGGAAATAAAAGTTCTTCCTCACACCACAAAAATTGTTGGATTATGCCTGGGAAGAATTAAACATCATTTTTCCTACCATAAGTCAGGGATGCTCACACCAGGCTGGAATGTTGAAGATGAAGAACCTTTTGTAGCAAAAAAAAAAAAAAGTTTTAGACCTGATCTAAAAAATTGGGCATAGCGTGAGGGGGGGAAGGGGAGGGGATGGCAGGACCATCTCATTTACCATTTTCTACACCTGATTTAGCAGTAAAAAAAAAGGTCTAAATGTAAGAAAGAAAAGGAAGCTTTACATTTAGAAGCGGCGGTGGATCTGCCGAAGTTATGAAGAGGCCGGTGCCACCGCCAACACAGAGGTTTATTAATTTTAAATATTGTTGTCAATTTTATGTTGTGTACACAACAAAAATCAAGATACAAGGGGTTAGCCACTTTACAAAATTTTTCTTTACTTTACTGGTTTTTGTCCCTGCTCCTGTAATCTTCAGCAACTTTCTTCCATGGTGTTTCTCCACTGCTGGTTTTGGACTCGACTGCGTCTCTTGTAAACAGCTCTGGCCCTATAGATGACATCACACAAAATGGCTCCATAGGCTTTCCTTTGCTGCATGCATTGCGCACCCCCATCCTGCCATCTACTGCAGACTCCACATCAAGAGTTCCACGTAAAAACAATTCTCTGCCTCCAGTGCCGTTCGATGTGTGCATGCTCGCTTGACTTTGGAGCACATTGCGCAGAGACATACCATAAGTCCTGGAAAACACTGCTAATCACGAAAGGACTTGGCCGAACTGGAATACACATAGTCTACTGGTCTGCAAGGCTTCATGTACTTGTGATAACTAGTACAAGCCAAGATCAGAAAAAGTATAGGTCGGAGCAGGCCTATAAGGGGAGGCCTGATATGATGGGCTTTAAAGGTAGTGGAACAAGGCAGGAACCTGTGGGGTTAACAGATTCCTGGGAGTGGTGCAAGAGCCAAATTGTCCTATAAAGCTATAGGAATGGGAGAAAAGCGAGCTGGAAACCATCTCAATCCGGCACCTGAGAAGAATCTCCCTCCCACCCTCCGTTTAGTTTAGCCATTGTTGAGGAAGGTAACCTTGTAGGAGTAGATTAATTGGCTAAGGAGTTGGGGGGCTCAGCCAATTGATCCAGTTTTTTTGTCATGGCGGTCTGGGTTGTCCTTGACGCTCCCATGTTTTGGTAAAGAATAGAGGTCTGGCAGAAGTCTGTGTGAGTTTTATAAGCCAGGATGTATTTAGATGTCATGTGCTTTTGAAGGGTTTTGTGAGACTGGGAACCCGAAAGGGCGCACTGCAAAGATTAAAAAATAGACCTGTCACAGGTGCTCTGGTTCTAGCACTGAACTCCCTTCTGTGCTTCAAGTACCCGCTGGCCAATGGCGTGCCTAGGGTGTTTGGCACCTGGGGCGGGTCCTTTCTCTAACTCCCCCCCCCCACCACCACTACCACCACCAATACTTTAAAAAAATTGTATCACAGTAGTAATGCCCTAATTGTACTACCTTTACAGTAGTTTTGTACAGATGTGTGCCCCTTCACAGTAGTTATGCCCACATTGTGCCCACTCATAGTAGTCTCTGTACCCCTTTCACAGTTGTAATGCCCTCTTTGTGCCCCCTTCACAGTAATAATCCCTATTGTTCCCCCTTCACAGTAATAATCCCCATTGTGTCCCCTTTATAATAATAATGCCCATTTTGCCCCCTTCACAGTAATGATGCCCATTGTGCCGCCTTCATAGTAATAATGCCCATTGTGCCCCCTTAATAGTTGCAATGCCCACTGTACTAGTAATGCCCTCTGTGCCCCCTTCATAGTAGAAATCCCCATTGTGCCCCTTTCACAGTAATAATTCCCATTGTGCCCCCTTAATAGTAGTAATGCCCTCTGTGCCCCCTCCATAGTAGAAATCCCCATTGTGCCCCCTTCACAGTAATAATGCCCATTGTGCCCCCTTTATAATAATAATGCCCACTGTGCTAGTAATGCCCTCTGTGCCCTATCCATAGTAGAAATCCCCATTGTGCCCCCTTCACGGTAATAATGCCCACTGTGCCCCCTTCACGGTAATAATACCCACTGTGCCCCCTTCATTGTAGTAATGCCCTCTGGCTCTGTGCCCCCTCCATTGTAGAAATGCCCATTGTGCCCCCGTCACATTAGTAATGCCCTCTGTGCCCCCTCCATAGTAGTAATTCCCTCTGTGCCCCAGCTGTTCGAAGAGAGGGCAGCGCTCATATGAGAACTGCTTTCTCTGTCCTGTTCACCTGCTCGCCGTAGCATTTGCAGTGATAAGCAGGTAAACAGAGCAGAGAAGGCAGCGCTCATACAAAAAATTGTAAAAAAGTGAACAACTCCTTTAAAGATATACTTGGAAAACATTACATGCAGCGCTACAGAACATACAGGGTGATACAGTGACACATACCTCTTACATCCAGTGACTTCTCTTCTCTGATGTAGATGTTCTCTTTCCTCTTCTTCTCCTGTCAGACCAGACCACCATGGTGACTTCTTTCAGCCGGACCTCGTCTCTGCAGAGTTTAACAAACAGACATGTTAGTTTCCTACTTTTCCATCATCCTCCCACCTTCTCAACACCCCTCCTGCCACCCCCAATACTGCGTCCACTGTGCTCCCCAATACTTTCCTGCAGAAACAGTTCCCCTGAAAATACTGGTACAACACAGATAGTGCGTCAGTACAAAAGCACCCCTTTATATTGTGCGCTAGTAATAAAAAAAACACCTTCCTTTCAGATCAGACCCCCATATAAAACCCTAAATGAGATCTTAGACCAAACCCCATTTAGACCTCTATGTCAGACGCCGTATAAGACCCCAGTTTTAAACCTCAGATTAGACCCCCATTAGACCTCTATGTAAGACCCCGGCCCAATATAAGACCTCAGATAAGACCCCCATTAGACCTCCAGACCCACATATCAGACCTCAGACCAGACCCCCATATCAGATCTCCAGACCCCCATTAGACCTCCAGAACCCCATATCTGACCCCCATCAGACCTCCAGACCCCAAATCAGACCCCATTAGACCTCCAGACCCCCCCAGTCAGACCTCCTGACACCCCCAGTCAGACATCTTAGGTTCCTCACATTTCTATCATCATCCCCCAACCTTGAGTCCCAACAGTGTTATCCTGCTGCTCACTGTGCTCCCCAATACCCCCAAATACTATCCTGAAGAAATAATAGTGCCCCCATAGTAATAGTGCCCCCTACAGTGCCCACAACCGTGATAATGCTCCCCAAGAGTGCTCCCATTAGTAGAAGAGCCCTCTAGTATTAATAATACCCTCACAGAGCCCCCAGTAGAAATAAGGCCCCCCTATTGTTCCCCCAGTGGTAATAAAGCTCTCTACAGACCCCTCAGTAGTAATAAGGCCCCCATAGTGCTTTTAGTAGAAATAAGGTATATATCTCTAAGTCCGTCCTAAAGAGCACCCAGTAGTAATAAGTACGCCTATAATGTCCCCTGGATTTGCAGTGTCCCCTGTAGTTATATTCCGCTCTCCACCATACAGTCCCATATAAATAACATCACACCAGCTCTCCTGCCCCCTCCAAATTACAGTCCTATGTAAATAATATCACTCCCCTTCCTTCAGGCCCTCCAATATATAGTCCCGTGTAAATAACACTATTCCCCCCCCCTCCGCCATAAGGTCCTATGTAAATAATATCACCCCCTCCCCAGGCGCCTCAACATGCAATCCCAAAAACATCACCCACTCAACATTCGATCCCATGTAAGTAACATCATCCCCCCCCCCACCAGCCATCTTCAACATACAGTACCATGTAAATAACATCGCCCCCTCAACATTCAGTCCCATGTAAATAACATCACTCCCTCAGACCCCTGTAACATTCAGTCCCATGTAAATAACATCACTCCCTCCCACAGCCACCTCCAATATACAGTCCCATGTAAATAACATAATCCCCTCCCACAGCCGCCTTCAACATAAAGTCCCATGTAAATAACATCACCCTGCCCCAGCCCCCTCCAACAATTATTCCCATGTAAATAACATCACCCTGCCCCAGCCCCCTCCAACATTCAGTCCCATGTAAATAACCTCACCCTGCCCCAGCCCCCTCCAACATACAGTCCCATGTAAAAATCATCATTCCCTCCCCCAGCCACCTCCAACATTCAGTACCATGTAAATAACATTACTCCCTAACACAGCCGCCATCAACATACAGTCCCATGTAAATAACATCCCTCCCTTTAGCCCTAACATACAGCCCCAGGTAAATAACCACAACTCCCAGCATTGCTGTGCCTCTCCCTACACTTACCTCTCCTCATGTACAAACATAACCACAGCTTTTTCCCCCAGGACTTCTCCTCTTCACTGCCATCCTCTCCTGCACTGGTCACATGATGGTGACATCATCGCAGGTCCTTTCAACCACTGCCCGTTTTACTGGTCACATGACCTGTGATGTCATCACAGGTCCTTCAGCTCTTCCAGTGCATTAGATTCAATTGTATCGCCCTCCTGAGGACAGGAATACAGTTGTGTCTAGCTGTCAGGCAGGACATTCAGGGCCTGGGACAAAACATCAGGGGCTCAGGCCCCGAATTTTTTTAACCTAGCAACGCCCCTGGGTTAAGGTTTGCATCCTCTGAAAGTAATCAAGTGTGTTCTCATTCACTGATACCATTACCAAACACATATCGTGAAAATAGTGAGCACTGGAAACATAAAGGCCCTGATTTATCATGCCTTCACTTCAGAATTCTGGCTTCAAAAATTTTACACCACTGGGTAGGAAAGTGGGTTATCTCTGTTAGGGATCATACACACGGCCATTTTGTGCATTTGGGGACCGCAATTTGTGGTCCCCAATGTATGGGCAACATCCGTGCAGTTTCCGCAGACAAATGCAGACCCAATCAACTTGAATGGGTCCGTGATCCGTCCACACCGCAAAAAAATAGAACAAGTGCGGAGGCACGGATTGCGGACCCATTCATGTGAATTGGTTCACATCCATGATGCGGTGCACAAATGGCCGGGGCCCGTACATTGCGGACCCGCTGTTAGCAGGCCTCAATACGGGCCTGGCCCGCACACATTCGTGTGCATGAACCCTTAATGAATTTCATCCCAGATTTATCACAGAGATTTTTTTTTTTAAAGTAGTTAAAAAATTTGCAATCTCATAGGGCGGAGTAGAAAAACTGGAGTAGCTTTCTAGACAAAAATGTTAGGTTTAAAGGGGTTATCCGAGACTGAAAATCTGGAAACGACCTCCCCCCCCCCATATGCCCAGGCGCCTCACACTTGGCTACATGGATAATTACATAGCAGAGCTCATTATGATGCACATCCTTTATATAGACGTGCAATAAATCACTCAAACACATGAAATGCATGCATGTAAGACAGCAGTAGTTTATTAATTCCCATGTACAGACTGTACTGCTTTACTGCATGTAACCTTCATCCCTTGACCTTCTGACCCAGAAATATTGAAGGCTTAATTCTCCATTTTATTGCTTTCTAAGAAAATTCGGCAAAAGCGGCTAGTGGGATTAAAATGAAGGACTGAATACTTCATCATATTTATAGGTAAGTACATGGGGCGTGTGCGGTAACTCTGTAATACTGCCACTGAGATGTTTATCACTGCAATCTCTCTGAGGTCCCGAATATTAAAAATGAATGTGTCGATATCTGGCATCCTACACAATGTCAATGGGAGGGAGGATCAGCAGATTTTGATCCATAGAATCTACGTTTTATTTTATTTTTTAATTTTGTACATTTTATTTTATTTTATATTTTGCAGTTTTTACTTGAAAAAAAATAGGATATATTACTGCACTTTACCAAAGCACTATAATATGATATAAATGTATAATTAATTTGACAGTAATTACGCCGTGTGCAGGTGCCAATGCAAATAATGGGATGATTGTGCCAAGCTCTGGACAATGAGAAGGACAGTAAACCTAAGCAATTGGTTGAAACGCAATGCATTACAGTCGTGAATTAAAATGTAATACTGCCAAAAACTAGTCAGGAGGAGGACTGGGCCTAGGAAGGGTTGATATATATGCATGTATATTTATATATGCATGTGTAGGCATGCATGTGTAATATATATATGCATATATGAATAGGCACGTTATAGGAGGATGTGCGCAGATGTGCCCAGCATCTGCGCACATCTGCCCTTAGTATTCCCCAGGGGCTCATAGCTGCCCCTGTGGGAGTGTGCCCCCTTATGTGCCACTTGTTTGGCCCCTTCTATAAGTTTCATATGTCCCCTATATATGTATCCCCCTTCTATGTGTATATGTATGTATATATATATATATATATGCATATATGTATATATATATATATGTATTCCCTCCATAGGCCCCATGGTATGCCCCCTGATCGACCTGAAACCAGATGCATCAGTGTGAATGTGCCCCAAGCATTCACACTGATGCAATCTGGTCAATGGCACCAGAATGACCGGACAAGGTCCGGTCATCCTGGTGACTACAAAGGACTCAGATTCAAAAGAATCGGAGTCCTTTGTTTTAATTATCTCCAGCACTGCTGGAGATAATTATACATAATAGAGAGAAGGGAGAAACCTCCCCTCCCTCTATTATGCGCATTCCGGCAGCGCGATTACTATCGCGCGGTCCGGAATGCAGAAAGCTGCAGGCGGGAGATCAAAGGATCCCCGCCTGTCAGCAAGCTCGCGCGCAGCGTGCTGAGAGGCGCGGGCTGGCGCGGTGGCGTCATCTCACCGCGCCAGCCCACGTGTCCCTGCCAGTAGCGTGCACTCGCACGCTGCTGGGTGGGCGGGGCGGCAGTGCGGGCGGCAGGACATAAATGTCCGGCCAGCCCGACACTATGGCTGAAAGGAAGCCGCCCCAGCAGAAGGAGGAAGCCGCCCCACAAGAGGATAATCCCCTGGGAGAACGAGCACCCCTAGAAGAACGAGCAGTTTAACCCTGGATGGGCTGAGTATAACTACCCCCTAGACAACGAGCTCTATCACCCCTTAGAAACCCTACCACTATCCCACCAACGAATATACCCCTTAACCCTTCACTACCCACTATCCCACCAACGAATATACCCCCTTAACCCTTCACTGCCCACTACCCCACCAACGATACCCCCTTAACCCTTCACTGCCCACTGCCCACTACCCCACCAACTATACCCCCTTAACCCTTCACTGCCAGATAGCCCCTTTACCCTTCACTGCCCACTGCCCACTACCCCACCAACGATAACAACCACCCAACCTGTACACCCTACCTCCCTGGACAGCAATACCTCAGCTTCCCTGTGTATTTTCCCCAGCCTGACTGCAAAACCACAGTCAGGATCCATTCCACTGGTTATCTTTACTGGACTGTACCGCAGATTGCAGCCAGTTCAGTAACGCTGTAGTGCTCCCCTAGGGATAGTTAAGCCTAGGCAGGGGGAGGGGTGACTACAATCGTGTGTGTGTGTGTGTGTGTGTAATTCGTATTAGCTAGAGTTTTGGGAGGAATTGGGGATTGTGTAGAGTAGCTAGTACTGTGCTTTTAGTGCTGTGTATATACTGTATTGCATGTGTCATTATTACTGTATCATAGGTGATAATAAATATCG
Organism: Bufotes viridis; assembly: GCA_033119425.1. NCBI lineage: Eukaryota > Metazoa > Chordata > Amphibia > Anura > Bufonidae > Bufotes > Bufotes viridis. The sequence continues at coordinate 27,928,588 of CM065589.1, forward strand.
TGTGTTGACAACACCTACTGTGTAGTGTGTGGTTTTTCACTAACGTTAGCCTAGTTCAGTAAGGCGCCCGCAGATAGACAGTGACCTATGTTAGGCGATAGTTAACGTGATTTTAAGGTATAAATAGGTGGAGTCATTAGCTTATGAACCCATCTATTTATGAATATTAATTAGGGATATTTGCATAAATATCAATAATTAATATTCCCCCTTTACAAAGGTTATGTTCAACTTCACCTTAGAACACAATTTTACAGGATAGATAGTGATTGCCCAAGCAGCCAAAGGTACTTCCATAAACTTCAAGTCAGTGAGCCATACACATTCTCCAGCTCTTTTCCATCTGCAGTATCTCACAAAAGTGAGTCCACCGCTCACATTTTTGTAAATATTTTATTCTATCTTTTCATGGGGACAACACTGAAGATATGACACTTGGATACAATGTAAAGTAGTCAGTGTACAGCTTGTATAACAGTGTAAAAATGGATTGCCCTCAAAATAACTCAACACAGCCATTAATGTCTAAACCACTGGCAACAAACATGAGTACACCCCTAAGTAAAAATGGCCAATATTTTGTGTGGCCACCATTATTTTTCAGGACTGCTTTAACTCTCTTGGGCATGGAGTTCAATAGAGCTTCACAGATTGCCACTCGAATCCTCTTCCACTCCTCCATGATGACATCACTGAGCTGCGCTCCTTGCGCTCCTCTGCCTTCCGTTCGAAGATGCCCTACAGATGCTCAATAGGGTTTGGATCTGGAGGCATGTTTGACGAGTCCAGCATCCTTACGGTCAGTTTCTTGAGCAAAGCCAATGGTCGTCTTGGAGGTGTGTTTGGGATCATTATCATATTGGAATATTGCCCTGCGTCCCAGTTTCCGAAGGTAGGGGATCATGCTCTGCTTCAGTATGTCACAATACACGTTGGCATTCATGATTCCTTCAATGAACTGTAGCTCCCCACAGCTGTCAGCACTCATGCAGCCCCAAAACATGACACTCCCACCACCATGCTTGACTGTAGGCAACCCCCTAACCCGTTTAAACTCTGCAGCAATGCTGGCAGCACTCATACAACCTCTGGATATGACACTGAGCATGTGCACTCAACTTCTTTGGTCGACCATGGCGAGGCATGTTCTGAGTGGAACCTGACTTGTTAAACCGCTGTATGGTCTTCGCCACCGTGCTGCAGCTGTTTCAGGGTGTTGTCAATCTTCTTATAGCCTAGGCCATCTTTATGTAGAGCAACAATTCTTTTTTTCAAATCCTCAGAGAGTTCTTTGCCATGAGGAGCCATGTTGAACTTCCAGTGACTAGTATGAGAGAGTGTGAGAGCGATAACACCAAATATAATACACCTGCTCCCCATTCACACCTGAGACTGTCTAACACTAAAGATTCACTTGACACTGGGGAGGAGAAATGGCTAATTGGGCACAATTTGGCCATTTTCACTTAGGGGTGTACTTACTTTTGATGCCAGCGGTTTAGGGTACTTTCACACTAAAGGAGTAAAGATGAATCCAGCACCGCAACTTCGATTGAATCGTGTGTTCCTTTATTGTTGATAAAAAGATCCATACAGCGACAGCATAACCTCAGTGTTCCAGATGTATAGACATCTCTAGACAGTCATGAATAAGAACATGTATGTTCGAAACGCGTAGACATCTGGAACACTGAGGTTATGCTGTCGCTGTATGGATCTTTTTATCGACAATAAAGGAACACACGATTCAATCGAATTCATCTATACTCCTTTATATTCTCGTGGTCTTACCTAAGTTTCCGTGCGCCAGGAAGTGAACAAATGGGATAGAGATAGCAGATGAGCTGGTTTTTGCATGTGATATTGTTACTTTCACACTAGCATTAAAGTTTTCCAGTATTGAGTTCTGTCACAGGGGCTTAATACCGGAAAAAAACGCTTACATTTTATCCTAATGCATTCTGAATGGAAAGCAATACGTTCAGTATGCATTAGGATGTCTTTAGGATGTCTTTATGGTATGCTGCGGTATTTTCTCCTGTGAAAATTCCAGAACACTTGCCGGGATGCTGGATCTGGCATTAATTTCCATTGAAATGTATTAATGCAGGATCCGGTACCAAGTGTTCTGGAAAACCGGATCTGGTTTCCCAATCTGCGCATGCGCAGACCTTTAAAAGTCTTTAAAAATAAATACTGGATCCGTTTTTCCGGATGACACCGGGGAGACAGATCTGGTGTTTCAATGCATTTGTCAGCCGGATCCGCATCTGGCGGCAGAACTGCCTGCCAGAATCCAACAACGCAAGTGTGAAAGTAGCCTTAGACATTAATGGCTGTTTGTTGAGTTATTTTGAGGGCACATTAAATTTACACTGTTATACAAGCTGTACACAGACTACTTTACATTGTATCAAAGTGTAATATCTTCAGTGTGTAATAAAATATTGACAAAAATGTGAGGGGTGTACTCACTTTTGTGAGATACTCTATATGTAGACTACCCAGATTTGCCCATGGTGGCCAAGAGACCACTGCACTCCAAATTGGTCTCTTTGATCCTTGGGTCCAGAAACTCACATCATGCATTATTCTTGTCCATTTTGCATCCAAGACACCCATTCAAGTCTATGGGGGCGCAAAGAAATGGACGCCATCCATATGCATCTGTATTTTATGGATTCATTGTGAAGTGACGCTGAAAAAAGGGAAGAGAGAAACCCAAAAGTGCTGCCAGAGAATCGTGAACTCTGCAGCCTGTAGAGCCACTTCTTCATTCCTGGAGCCACAGAGAAGGTGCATTGATGTTGGCAGATTGAAAATCACGGTACAAAAGACGTCTGGGCTATGGGACAATTCCTACAATGACAGCGTCTAAAAGCAGCATGGGATGACATCATGAAGGAACTTTTCCCACACCAATGGGGGAAAGTGTCTACCTTAGACAGAGGCAATATTGGTAAGTGTAGCTATAGCTGTCCCCTTATGTTCTCCAGATACAAAAGTCATTGCCCCTTTACCCATTGCTCTTATGTTACCCCGATAGATGCACCCTTTACCAATTACATTCAGGTGTTTCTTATGGTGCTGGTGCAATTGTTGATTGGACCATTTAGCCATTTCCTCTATGTGGACCTGATATGTTATAAGCCACAGAGTCCAGCCTCACTTGTTTTGAAGAACTGGTGAGCCAGAGACCATCTTTCAGGAGAAGAAGGGTTGTACCATGACAAGCGACACAGGTGGATTCTAAGGTCCTTAGCTTCCTCTGCCATAATATGGGGGATGAGGTCAACAGTTTCATGAGATCATTTAGCTTCCTACCTCAATCAAGTCTCAGATAAGCATTGGTATGCTTACCATGTTTGTGAGAGGCCAAAACCACTCAACCTATATTGCCACCTACCCTCAACCCCCTCAGACTCTGGTACCTCTACACCAACTCCTTCCTGAGGCCATACTGCAAAGCTATGCTTCCACAGTAGTACACTAGAAAGAAAAAACAGGCATTGTTCATATTATCTGGATGCATCTGGATTATACAAACCATTAGAAAACGTGGTGTGGTGTTTAACAAGTAGGATATGCTCAACCCATATGCAGTTGTGCATGTATATAGGGGAGCACATCCCCTATATACATGCACAACTGCATATGGGTTGAGCATATCCTGCTTGTTAAACATCACACCACTTTTTCTAATGGTTTGTATAATATGTTTGGAGGTGTATAAACTCCGATTTAAATGTGCCTGCTTTTCATCTACAGGCTACATTCAGGTGCACCTGGGAGGCTCTGGGCCATATCAGCCGGTCTCGGGTGGGGCTCACAGGCACCTCCCACCTCCCATTGCAAGCATGGTTACATGCTGGAGGTCACTGGTGAGCTGTCTGTGAGTCAGGCCTTACGCTCCCATAATGCCCAACGGCTCCTGGTATCGCCCATACGGCACAGGTAGGTTGAGTGGTAGGGCCTCGGGCTACTTGAGGGACCTTGCCGTGGTGTCCGAGCTTAAGACATGTCCTCCTAGTAGGATATGTCGAACTAACCCCTCAATTTTATCAGTGTGAGGGTTTAGTATTGCCGCAGAGTGCACCTGCCTTTGCTATGGTTATGCATCTGGATTATGTTCAGAAAAACTCTTGATTTACGGAAGAGTATCCCAAAGACACATTCCAGTAACCTATAGACTCTGGCGGTCCTGTGAATGAAAATGTACCCCTTGTCATACAAGTCTTTTCTGGTAAATGGGCAGACAATATGAGTGGGGAGTCCAAAGTCTTCATCACCCAGGGAGGATTAGAGGCCACCAGCATATTTTGGATGCCCTGAAGAAATGAAAATCAGTATTGCCTCTACAAGGTCCCAAATCTACAATTATCAACCAGGTATTGCTTTCAGCCAACAGCACCACTGAAAATACTGTATAATTCTAGCATTGGGACACTGAGTGTAGCCGCTTCTTGACACGAATGTGCTTGTCATTCAGTATCCTGATGCAGCTGAGAAACTACACTACATTTGAATTGTCCAGACACTGTTGAGTTGTTGATTGGTATGCCTGAATCAGTTCCGTATGGTGTGACTGGTTTTCCAGACAATCCCTGCAATGATGGACATCCCCAGCTTAAATTCAAAGTGTACAGAGACAAAAGAATTGCTGGTGACCAGGAATTAGTAAAAATAATAAGAAGAATAAAAAAATTTTGTTTATAAGTTATCTCTATTGGTACCCTATTAAATGTTTGTATTCTAGAAGATCAGGCAAGGGTGCAGCTCCTCAAGCAGGCAATGAGATGTCTGGATGGACATGCAACAGAAGTCATGGGATTTTTTTGGAGTGTTTACCATAGGTCTTTAAGAAGGATGTATAAGTGGCCCTTTCTGATACTATGTGAGGTGATTCTTTCAGCATCTCACGTCATTCTTAAAAGTTCTTAGCGATCGGCCAGGCCAATAGGACATGGCCTCTGTCCAGAAAAGAGTAAACACTTTGAGTAGGCAAAAATAATCATAATATATAATTCATGATAGAAAACGAAATGACTTCCTTGCTGTTATATACTCTTCCTCGAGGTGCTTTCATAGGGTTGGAAAAATTGTGGGCTTGCCCCTATTTTTTTTCTTTCAGAACAGAAAAAATAGATGACATATAGACCAAAAAAAGTTGTAGTCTAGACACAGTACGTGCATCTAGAATCCGTCGGCCATCGAGTCATTTTTTTTTGGTGCATGTCCCTTGAATGGTAGTGTTACGAAATGCGCTATGCTAGACAGGTCTTTTTGGGGTTGTTTTTTTCAGACACTTTTTGTCTACACATAATTTGCACATGATTTGTTCCCTATCTTGTCCTGGACTAAGACTCAGGTCCTGATCCTTATAGTAGACATCGGGATAGAAGTTAGATGGAGCATTGGGTCAGAACCAGAACATCAATCCAGATTTCAGGCCTAGAAATACATCAAAGGACAGAAATTCAAAGGCAAAATCGAGTGAAAAAAAGAGTCCAACACTGGCAGTCAATTGTAACAGGCTAGAGACAGTGACTGGATAAAAACTGACAAAAAGTCAAGTCCTTGCCTGTACAAATCCAATATTGTCATTACCATGTGTCAGTTGCCATGGCAATGCACATTCTGCGACAGGGGTCAAAAACGGCATTGGAACAAGGAGTGGTACATAACAAAAATTAAATAAAGATGATTTTTAAAAAGCTTCAAATTATTTTACAAAATACAAAATGACAGAGAAGGATTGAGTGATTTCGTTTCATTCTTTTTCTTAAAAAAACAACTAAACAAACTAAAATCCTTCATTCTGGAATAAAAATATCGAACTACTCATATCTGATTTCCTAAATTAATTATGAGTCTTAGTAGAAAATGACTGATGTCTACCTTTTATATTCCCTTAAAAAATAATCAATTTTTTTTAAAAACAAAAATGTGAAAGACATCCAAGTTTAATGCGAGCAATTAAAGCAATCATGGAAATAAGTGCTGGTAAGTAATGTGAGTAATTATCTACATGCTGATTATGCAGTTGTGCATTGTATGTTGGAGCCGTAGTTTACAGCACTAGCTTCTACCATTCGGTGATAAGGAATGACATTTTAATTAGGAATAATAATCGTAATAAAGAAATCGTGACAGAATGAATGATTTAGACTTGTTTACAGCGACTTTTACAGCACCAAAAATTATTTGGATCCATGTTGCTGCAAATATACCTTCTGAATGTGAATCCTGCATTCTTATCAGTAGAATTTCAGGGGTTATAAAAGGGGTTTTCTTGCTCCCCTAAATACAGCAGACCCTTCTGCAGTAGGGATGCAATGTCCTCTGGTGGTCTAGCTGCTCATCTCACCGTCTGGTCTCCATCTAGATGCCGTGACAATGATTTTTGAACTGTTAAAATTAGAGATGAACAAATCGAATCTGACATTCGGAAATTTTACCCAAACTTTTCAAACAAAAATCAGTTGTGTGAGAGTAAGAACACTTTTGATTCGGGTAGAATTTATTTGGATCTGAATTGAATCAAATGGGTGATTCGGCAGAATTGGATCAGAGTAAAATGTTAAGAAATTTGCAAATTTCTAGTCAAAATATTATTCATGTTCTTGGGCAAATT